>OZ010680.1:19662590-19701042 GCA_963932265.1 Thymelicus lineola
AACTTGATTATGTAAGCTTATAATTAAAAACAAAAAATAATTGTTACAGGTTTTTTAGAATTTCATCCCCTAAGAGGTAAATAAAGGGGTTGCAAATTTTTGAGGAACTTCTTCATTATGAAAATTAATATGTAAGCTTATAGTGAGAAAGAAATTTTGTATAGGGGACTTTACAGATAGGGAGTGCGAGAGGGAGAGGAACAGGAAGTGGGAAAGGGACCGGGGGCGGGAGAGGGAAGGGACAGGGACGTAAATAACGGGAATAACGTGTTAGAGCACCAAAAATTTTTTTTTTAAATTATTGTCTTTCTGTCTGTCTGTTTGTCTGTCCGGCCATCACATCAAAACCCTTGAACTGAGGAATGATTTGTGATTGTATCGTAGGTTTTACTTTATAAATTCCTAAATTCAATATAAATTAACCTGTTATTAAATTTTCTTCTATGAGGGGGTACAAAATAAATATGATAAGCATAATTTCCGCGTGCGAAGCTGCGGGCAACTGCTAGTTCTAAATATATTTGTAATGAGAACTTTTACTTTTTGGTCACAAACTGCTTTAAACCGATTTAGATGATACACAACAATTAAAAACTCTGAAAATGGGAATTTCATTACTTCTACATACTTATTGTTAGACGTGTTGCCAAATTTTCTATGTTTTCAAAATTACTAAAGACCGCCCAACAAAATTACGAAACTTCATGTAATTTATTTAACAAGAAATAAAAAGAAATTTACGCTTAAAGGCAACCAATTCGTGAACATGATTCACAAAAACCATTTAATGTTGTTCGAATGATATGGGTCAATGTTTTCGACCTGCGCACAGTGTATATTAATTAAACAGATAGGTATCGTTTCTGGTATATTTGTTGGCTTTATATACGACTTTTACAAAGGAAAAAAAATTACTCGACAACTTCATTCTGTATCGTTCATGTTATTTTATGTTTACGAGTTAATAAAGTATTTAAATATAACTAAAATCCCACCAACCACGTATTTTCCCTGACATAATAATATACTATTTAGCTAAATCCGGCCAAATCATGTAAATAGATACCGGTTCCCAGAGCAACGGAAGTAGAAACTATGCCAAACTATAACAAGTCTATCTAAAACGCTTGAAATAGCACTCATTCTCTTGGAATCTTGAAAAATCGACTCTTCCATTAATATATTCTGTAAAAAACTTTGAAGTCAATAAAATACTACCGCGGCCACAAACATACGGAAGTCAGTTACTTTATATACACATATCAACAGAATCTACGGATATTTAAGATTTCATCGATTATAAAAAACTGTGAAGAATATGCTAATATAGTAAATAGAAGAATCGAAGGTTATTTTATGGCATTTAATAATAAATAAACAACAAGCAACTTTGTTTTTAGGGTTCCGTAGCCAAATGGCAAAAAACGGAACACTTATAGATTCGTCATGTCTGTCTGTCTGTCTGTCTGTATGTATGTCTGTCTGTCTGTCTGTCTGTCCGTCCGTCCGTATGTCACATCCACTTTTTTCCGAAACTATAAGAACTATACTGTTGAAACTTGGTAAGTAGATGTATTCTGTGAACCGCATTAGGATTCTCACACACAAATAGAAAAATAATAATAAATTTTGGGGTTCCCTATACTTAGAACTGAAACACAATTTTTTTTTTTTTCATCAAACCCATACGTGTGGGGTATCTATGGATAGGTCTTCAAAAATGATATTGAGGTTTCTAGTATCATTTTTTTCTAAACTGAACAGTTTGCGCGAGAGACACTTCCAAAGTAGTAAAATGTTTGTCCCCCCCTATAACTTCTTCACCGAAAATTGGTTTGAACGAGATCTAGTAAGTAGTTTTTTTTAATAAAAAAAAATTGGTTGTCTGTAAAGTCGGTTTACGGACAATGGTTTTACGTGATAACGTCTATTTCGTAGAAGAATAATTTATGATATAAATAATGTAATGTAAGAACGTAATGGAAGCCCTACGCACGGAGCCGCGGTGCTACTCGCCAGTTGTGTCAGCTTGAACATGGCTTGACGCGCCACCGCGACCCGCGTATCTAGCTAGATTATAATATTAAATTTCATACTAACTATACGATTTTAAACATATTTGAGTTGAAAATTTGGTTTAAATCGTTTTAAATATCAGGAGCTGCGCGACATCTGTGATTTTCTTGACTACAACTAAAGTCCGAGTCGATGTACTGTGTAAAGTTCTTTCAAGTAGTTCATACCTATAAACAGAGATGACGCTATTGTAGATTTTCTTCCAAGCGGACCGATTACGCTTGAGTGGGAGAGAGACGGCCGGTCTAGCGTGCCTCTCTCTCTAATGCTGCGCGCGCTTCCGTGACGTTACTCGGTTTTCGTGAATGCCGCTCAGGCTCATCGTCTTTATAAACGTTATCACGTTAAAAAAATACGCTATTATTGTACAGCAAACTGTACGGCGTGCAGCGGAGGATGGCCATCCGATGGGATATCATACGAGGCGGAAACCATCCTAGCACGTTTTCCGCCTTTAGATATATTGGCTGACATGGATGCGAGGGTTTACATCCGAGTTTGCTCCATTCGCCAAAGGAGCGGAAACGTAGCAACTAATGAGCTCGGAGTACTCCGACGGAGGGCGTACCAACAAACACTCGTTGAGTGGCACGTACGTCCAATCCTGGCCAGCTTTGAAGCCTGGATTGAGAGACGCGACGTCACCTACAGACTGACACAGATTCTCACCGGACATGGCTGTTTCGGTGAGTATCTGTATCGGATTGGACGCAAGGCAACAGCACAATGCCACCACTGTGGAGAGGACCGGGACAACGCACAGCACACGCTCGAGGTATGTCCTGCTTGGACATCCGAGAGGCGCGTCCTGGTCGAGCGGATCGGGGAAGACTTTTCCCCACCAGCAGAAGTAGCAGCGATGCTGGCGGAGAAAACTGCCAGGACAGCTGTGATCTCCTTCTGCGAGACCGTCATGGTGAAGAAGGAGTCCGCCGAGCGTGATCGGGAGAAGGCCAATCCTGCTCATAGAGGGCAAATGCGATAAGCGACTTTAATGGGAAAGTCAGTACACAGGGAAGGCACTGGTGCATTCATGAGAGATCGCGGAGCCTCACCATATGCAGCGGAAGGATGACGAGGGGGTTTTAGTAGGTAAAAATCCTACATACCCCGCAAACTGGGGTTCGGGTATCATCGAAGATTTCGCCCTCGAAGAAAAAAAATGTGGGTGACTCAGGAGCCCATTTTGCATCAGAATCACGTAATTTTAATGTCCTGGGCCTAACGGATTTAATTTTTTAAATTTATTTTGAAATTCATATCTTCTAACCTATTATTATATGTTGATCTGTGGTGAGAACATAAAAAGGCATTGCGTCAGCAATTTAAACATGTTTTTATCTGACAATGTGTTTGGTTGTTTGTTGTCCGATATGGTAGTTTCTCAGATTAAAGAAATAAAAGGCAGATATAACTTTCGCAAAGAAATGCAACGAATGACGTGAAGCCGCTTTTTCACTATGTGTGCATGACAACCATATTGACAGCTAGCAGTGGCATCGTAGAGACACATACTTCTTTGTGTGTGTAAGTTGCCACATTGAAAACAAAAAGTCGCAATCTCCCGCAATTTAGTAAATATTTTTTGCCATATTTTCAACTTCAAATATTATGCACAATTAAATTGGCAAATTATTTATTATTATATCACTAGTTATCAAAAAGTATAGATATTAAATATGTCAAATGTTCTTTTAATATACAGTACTTAATATGTTGAATTATTTTAATTTATGGTTTTTTCTCTTTTGGGTAGTTATTTTTAATTGAAAAATATCAAAATTTTAATACATTTATTATAAATAAAATACATGAAATATATATAATATACGTCATCTTCATTAAAATACAATGAATAAACAAAGCAAAATTTGGATGGCCAATCATTATCTTGCCTACTTTGACGAATAATAAAAGCCCATTTATCTCGTATAATAGCATTTGTCGACAATCTGCACAATAAAATAATTTATTGAGTAGGCTAAACAGGAACTAAAATGGAATATTTTGTTTTTCAATCGTGCATTTTATCGTAGGCAAACGTGATATTTTCAATCAACCAAGTTTACCTATGTTAAAATCCTTATTTTATCCTTTTAATCCTTTGTACCATCTATCTTATGTTTGTTATAACCCAGCGACAGGTATTTATGCATTAGCTGCATTTCCTGATTTTTAGATTTTAATAAATACAACTATTTACTTTTAAAATATTTTTTAAATTTATAATCGATCAGTGTTCAAATAACCCATGCATATTTTCCTTAATTTAGGGTAATCGATTTTCATATAAAGCTGGTATTAAATAGAATAATTGTCGAGGTTTTGTGTTCCGAGCGCACCGCAAAAATATTATTATAAATAAATAATACAATAATGAACAGTTACCTGGGAAAAGATATCTAATCTTCTTTTCCTTGATTTTGGTAACAACTTTAGCAGTGTTTAAAATTGCAAGACGGCATTTTATCTGAGAAAATTATTTAATAAATTTTGACAATTGTGACATGCAAGATATTTGACGCTTTCTTTAGTACTGACTCGGGTTTGTATTTGCTTTTTTAGTTTGTATTTGCTTTGGTAGTTTCACATTGTAGTTGGATGAATACATCTACCTTTTATTTCTTTAATCTGAGGGTAGTTTATCAAAGTACACAACAAATTTATAAATTAAATTAAATTAAGAAAAATAACAGTCCGTAACAAAAATGATAATTAAATTTCAGATATCTATATCTACATCTACCTGTAGTCTGTATCTAAAGCGGGGAATACACTACGCGGACTTGCCCACGGGCAGTCGGGCCGGGCATGTCTGTCGCCACAGTACACTACACAGAGTACAGACTTATCAGTTTGTGTTAGGGCGGCTTACCGATTAGTCGTGGTGTGCTATACATTTTAATGACATGTCTGTGCCCCCACAGACAAAATGAGATCGCGCGGACGTGCAACGGGCAAGTCTGCCAGACTGACTGCAACGGTCCTACACTAGCAAACATTGCACAGACCTATAGTAGCGAGGTTCGGCGGGCATGTCTGCAGACTTGCCCGCGGGCATGTCCGTCTAGTGTATTCCTCGCTTTAGCGTACCCGCGCACGGGCATCACGCCACAGCCACAAACGCGCAACAAGAAGCTAGAAGCGGTGGCTGTTTATGTACCGGTGCGGTGGTGGCGCGCGCGGCAGTCACCGTTGTGGCCGCTTCTAGCTTCTCATTGCGCATTTGTGGCGGCGTTTGTGAAGCCCGTCTGCGGGGACGCTAAGCTGAATCTGAACCTAAATAAAATTATCTTTTGTAATTATTTTACGATTTATTATTTTTATCGATGACACAAGTCAACATTTTTTGCCCTAACCGTCTGGCTCTTATCATCCCGAAAAATATATTTCAATCTTATACTAATAAAAATTAAGTTCAGCATTTGTTGCTAGATAACTAGAAACCATGAAAACGGCTAAATTGATTTAACTAAAGATAGTTTTTACGCCAACCTATTAATGGTCGTAGCAGACATATCAACTCGTAAACGGAACGTAAACGTATCAACTCTTGCATGTCAGTATTCTTTGTATGAAACTCCCTACTGTAAAGCACACTTATCGGATCCGTAACGTAATCGCCTCGCCTCGAGACAAGCTCACGAACCGCGGTACGGTGCGTGGACGACTTGCCGTACCCGCGCTTACGTCTCACCGTAAGCTATCCTTCGACTTTCCGTTACCTCGTGCGCGCGCCGCGCCGCGGCTACCGCTGCGTCGGCGAACTGCTGTCATTCATTCCGTCAACCAGCGGCCGGCGAGCCGTAAGCGCGGCGTCGCCTAGCCGTAGCCGCGTTGACGGCGGGTTATAACGCGCTTACGTTAGGTTGACGGCGAGGCGATCCGGTGCCGATCCCTTTCCGAGTTGATATGTGCGCTACGACCATAAATCAACGGGAATCTTACTTTTCCGAACGCAATTTTTACCTTAGTCAGAGTTTTCGATTTCAAACTTATTTTTTGTTAAAAGAAAATATGGTTTGATTCGCCAAAACCAATCAGTCGGCTCTCTTAAGTCCCTGACCTAAAAAAAATCTAATAAAAGCGGTGATCTCTGAAAAGTTATAAAATAAAACATTAATTATCTTCAATGGGATGAGTGTCACTCACCTCCGTTCCTTAATTATATAACTTGTTTAATTACTCAAGCAATTAACCTGGACTTTTATTGTGTATGTTTCTAAGTGCTAAAAATTTTAAATTCTAGAATCCAGTGTCTATCAAATAATTTTCAGCAAAATTATGTGTTTATAACAATTGTATAACATAGCATAACATTGCCCTGATGTTTAAAATATGACATCTGGATTCTGGAACCGAGGACTAAAGGAACAGAGATAGTTAACTAGCTAAGTGATTCAAAAAATTATAATACATGAGACATGATTTCGCCATAAAAAGGCTCGCAACGTATGGATTATTTTGGCGTGTAATCCAAATAAGAGTGAGTTTTCCCGAATTAAAAAATAGTAGTGCTAATGTCAAACAGAGTTAAGTTATTATCAATGACATTCTCATTGATTGTTAGTTGTGCAATATGAGTGAGTTCTACGCAATATAATTATGGTTATACCACAGCAGAAATAATAGTACTTATAATCAGGGGCGGCTGCACTTTAAGTGCACTCGTGCGCCGAACTGCCAGATTTTAATACTGTATACAAACGTTTATGAACGTTTAGAAAAATAAAACAAAAAATGTTTAGTAAATTATTTGATCTATCCAATTTCAACGAAATTATGATAAAACAATTTAAGCTCTTTGCTAAAGCATTTAGACTCAATTTCGCGGGACTCAATATTCCCGGTGCGCTAGCTCCAAGCGCACGGCGAGTGTTCATACAACTTCTATGAAATACAACCGAAAACGCCTGGCGCGTGAAACAGAGCTAGTTCAATAGTAAATGTATGGCGAAATATGACCGCTTTCGAGCGCCGCACGAGCGCACCGAAGATTACCGAGAGCGGGACGAAGTTTTGACGAAATTCGCGCGCGCATCCCCGGCTAGCTCGAAGGAGTTTTCGTGTTTGTTATAATTGTTTACATTCTGCAAGGATATTCAATATTATATTATATAGTTACTGAGTTGTGGGACATTGTGTGTGAGTAAATAGATGTAAAAATGAGTAAGTATCTACTAACTTTAACATTGACTATATTAAGAGTAATAACAAAACATTTGAACAAAAATTAGAAATAAAATCGGCAGGACCGCCCAGGCCATTTCTTATTTGGGTACTTAAATCGAAAAATATTTTTTTCTTTCTTGGCAGTCGTTAAAAATACGCTTATACAGTGCACCACCACTTCTAGGATCCACCAGCCGCCACTGCTTATAATAAGTACAGAAGGCGAATTCCGCAGAATCATATAAATAAATAGCGACTCTAGCTCCAACGCAATAAAGTGTAATTCAGTTCGCACAGCGCTAATCAAAAACGCGCAATGAGTTGCTTTCCTTTCTAACACTATCACTTATCCGCTCTGGCTATAGCTATGGCTATATATATATATAAGGTTGTCTTTTTTGAAAGAACAAAATTAATATGAAAGTTTAGTGACAATATGTGTCATAGATTAGGAACGTATGACAGCCACTATGAATTTTCTGAATTAGCCAGACATGTCGAACGCGGCAGGTACTTGTAACGTAATAGCTAAAATGCGGAGTGCGTCAGGCCTGGTTATACTATTACGCACCCGTAAAGATGGCACATCAACTTCAACGTCAACGCAAAAACACTGATATGTCATACTCATCAGATTTTTTTAAGCGTAGTGGAACACGCCGGGTCTCCACTAGTATATTATATACTAGGGAATCGCCCTCGCTTCGCTTCGGGAAAAATAGTAAAAAAAAATATAGCCTATGTCACCCGGGGATAATGTAGCTTCCCAACAGTGAAAGAATTTTTCAAATCGGTTCGGTAGTTTTGGAGCCTATTCGATGCAAACAAACAATCAAATCTTTCCTCTTTATAATATTAGTGTAGATAAGTATTAAGTAATTACCGCCAAATAACTAATAACATCTTACGTGCGTATGTAAATATCAACCTATACACCTGGTTTTTTTTTCGAAAAGTGCTTTATCATTGAAGAAACGTCACAGAATATCTTTTAATACACAAGTGTTAATAATCTTCGTCTATACGTACTATTAGATACTCTATTCTATACTTTAGTAGGTACGCTTTGAGACAAAATGTGCTTCCACATGTTGCTTGAATGTTCCACCCATTAGAATCACATGAAACCATTTGACTATGACAGTCAGTTTCAAAAATTAACATGACCTGGCTATTCCCAGGTTTGACTTCTGACATAAGACTTCATCACGATAAACAACAAAGTGACAACATGTTGCTTTGTAATGCTGCGGGACTGACGTAACCTGGTGATGTTTACTGTTAAAAATCCTCAGTATAGGCGAGTTGGGTACAATAATTTGTTCATTCAGCAGTGTAAAACTTGGGTTATTATTATGTTTTATTATTTCTAACTGCTCTAGTATACTTAATTTAAAACCCTTTTCAGATTTATGTAATACACAGGGTGGAAAATAAAGAAGGTAGTTGAAGGAAAAAATACCCTGAATATGGCAAGATGAAGATGGCAAATTGTACTAAAAGGAAACATTCCATTATTTTCAAAAATAATTAAAATTGCATTCAAAGAATTTTAAACTCACCTGCTTGAGCGGGGGATACCCCCCCGGGGGTTTGATAAAACCGGTAAAATTGAAAAATAAAAACATCCTATATTTTTATAATGCCAACCGAAAGGGTCATAAGAATAAACTTCTGTTAAATAACAGTATTTATTATAGTTAGTTTCTAGTATTCTAGTATTATAGTTAGCAAAATTTTTCGTGTAAAGTTCCTACTTACTATGAAAAGTACATTTACTCCTATTTAACCGATGAATTACTCAAAATGAGACCCCTTTTCTCCTCATCCAAAGGTGCTAGAATCATTTCTAAGACGTTAAGTTTCTGTGCACTATTTCCAATTATGGCCGACCAAACCTTAATAAATGCAACCTTGAATACATTTGACGCGTATTTCGTAGACCCCGTAGGCATTTAAGGCATGTTTTGTAGACCCTGTATTGTAGCCAGGGAGGCAACTTGGGGCAGCTGGAACTTTATTATTTTGAAAATAAACACTTCAATGTTAATTTTGAAGCAGGTGAGAATAGTTGCAAATTTTTGCAATTTTTCGTAAATCTACGCAAAACTAACTATAACGCAAAAATATTTCAGAAATCTTGCTCGGCGTAGCATGTAAATAGTTTTAAATAGTAAGTCAAATAAAAGGAATAATACTTTTACATAGTGAAAATATACCTTGTTTTCTAATATCTATGTCACAAATATCACTCACAAACAAAACAATTATGAGAAATCACAATTGCACAAACAAGTGTGGCTGAGTCACAATATCGGCGAGCGCAAACGCTAATGATGCTGTCACTTCGAGTCAAAAAAAAAGATAATAATGAAAAAATGTTGACATCTTTATTGATGTTGAATTGGTAGGTTGTTTATCAGTGTATCATTATGTGTAATTCAATAATGGGTAATTTAACAAATGATTTTTCATAATTATGACCTAATGGATGAACCACATTGGAACGCGCCGTACGCAAATTTTAGTATCGCCAACAATTTTTGCAGTTTTTCCCAACCTTTAGAGTGAAAAGGTGCGGTGACATTCGTTTATTCCCACGTGTACTGTGAGTAGTCCTGTTGACAGTACCTACTACTGAGGAAAAAATCCCACTAGTTCTGTGTCACTTTATCTCCGTGTAGGGGTATAGTTTGTTGTCAATCGTCAAGTATTGGCCATTATACAATATCAACACCAAATGTATGTTTGAAGATGCAAAATATTAGCCGAATTATTATGTATTTTCTAAAATAGGAGGAGGTTCTTTATTTGGCTGTGTTCTCTTATGTTAATAAATAAATAAATGTTTGTACCTCAAAAATTCAGAACTCCGTCATTTGAGAAACGACTTGGAAAATTCGCTTTTTCTTTGATTTTATCAAAATTCAGTTCTTATAATGTAATCCACGAGGAAACTCCTTAAATATTGTAGGTTAACATAATGGCGATTTTGACAGATTTTTCGAAGACTATTTCTTTGAAGTCACTATTTTTGTTAAAATTTCGATTATAATTTTAATCGCTATTTCGGAGTAACTGATAACATAACAGTAACTATACCAAATCTCATTCTCTCTTCACACATATTAATTATCAATACACAGATAGGCACTCACCCCACGAGAATCTCGGAATAGCATTGCCGCATGGTGAGGGTCCAGGAAGGCATCGGAGGCCCTATGGCGAGGCACGGGCACGTTGCCCAACGATGAGCGCCGCTTCTCCGCCTCCTGAGATGCAGTGCGCCGCAGGTAGGCTCCTTCGAACAAAAAACATGTGCTGAACAACATTTACCGAACATCTTCCTTTAGTTAGCAGAAGTGAGACACATTTAATCCAAAACGTCTCAAACCAAGAGGCGTGTTAAAGGTCCCATTCCAATCTGTATTCCAAATAAAACATATTGTATTAAAATTTTAAGTCAAACAATCTATTGCTTTCGGATGTTTCTAAGACAAAACAGAAAACATATTGTACTAAAAACAATGTATGTAATGTATATTTACGGATCTTTCTTTAGTCAGGAGTTCGTTTATGCCAATTGTCATCGACGCAATTATAATAATTTCAAACGTATTCAGACAGATATGCCAACAACACCGTCCAAGGTTTTCCAGGTTTCAATATAATATTACACTGACTCATAATGTGTTATTATAGAAATATATTACCGTTTGCATTAGTACATATTTTTATACGACATGCGAGCAGACAGGGTACTTCACCATAAGTAAACACCGCCGCCCATGGACGTCAATAAGCAATATTTATGATAGAACTAGATATAAGGTACACACTACACAATAATAATAGAGTTCCACCAAATGTATAGAGCAAAAATTATTTAGTGCAACGGGAAACATTGCACTAATGCAAATGTAAGCAGCTTTCGTGGTTCTACTGTTAGTGAGTAACCATTGTTCGTTTTAACAATGCCGTACCAATTTGGCATTGGTGTACCTCGTTGTTTTCGTTCACTCCACTCTCAGTCTGCACCAAAATTGGACCTCTGAATCGAGTATTTCTAATTACTAAACGAAACCATTACGAACTCTAGATTCTTTAGTACCGATACACTTACGACCACGCTTTGAACAATATTATTTTTAAAGAAAAAAGTTTTTTTTTTTTACACAAATAAGTTAATGCTTGACCACAATCCCACCTGATGGTAAGTGGAGATGTGGTCCAAGGTGGTGAGCACATTAACTTAGTAAAAGCCTATTCACTCTTATCTTGAAGACATCCAGTATTTTATTTACTAGTAAAAAAAACTTCTGAAGCGCTGTTAGCTTTGTGACTTGTGTCGATCCTAGGTGATCGACTTAGTCATCAGCGTGTGCGTCGGTACTAAGATGGATGACTTCAGGTGATAATATTTTTAAGCACTTTCATGTTTCGGAACGCACGTGAACCCGTCTGTCCAGGTTGTTAGGTATCGTCAGATACAGTCCTGGATTTGTCAATAGGCCGTATAGGCCGCGACCTAGGGGCGGAAGCGTCCTAGGGGCGGCAGATTTCACAAGATGATATTATAGATTATATGCTATTAAAAAGTGCCGTAAAAAATTGTAATTCTTGTTTTTTACGCAATTTCTTAGTGACTAATTCATGAATGAATGAATGAAATAGCAGTCGTTAAGCTATATCAGAGCATCCGAAACTTCTGACACTTAAGTGGGCCACTAACCCCACAACCCATAGTGGAGCACGCTCTAAGCCTTCTGTATAGTGATCACTATCAGGTGAAAGCCAAACAACTTTAGAATACTTTTCATCTAGAAAAATTCATGTAATCGATAAATGGAGTCATGAAGTTAAAACTGTTATAATTGAGTGTAAATAATGTAAAATGAAGTATGTAATGTACGGTCATTATAAATGTCTTTTATATCAGTGTAGTCTAGAGTTCCCTGTACTTTAATTGGCTCAATTCAATTATGCAACAATTAACTGTCATCAAAATTACGACATAAGAAGGAGCAAGAAGCTAATCTGTTTTAATGAACTATATTAAGAATGAATGACGCGTTTGAAGGTGAATTTTGGCGCTCGCCAGATACTTCGAAGATTAAATTGAATTAATTACAGCCACATGACAAACAGTGATAAACATAGATAAAATTAATTATTAACATTTAAATAAACGCTGCAACTAGTGAATATAATAATTTCTACAAGTAATACGCAAACGCAAGTACGCAGGATATTTTACAGGATATTTTCACACGGTTCGATACACATATTTTGAAAAGATTTGTCAACCATAATATCATAATATACAATGTAACCACAATATATATTTTTTTAATATTTTTATACGCACGCTATAATATTTATATGTGCACGCTAATCAAGTTCTACATCACCTCTCCATTCCTAGGTCTGCTGGAAGAGATTTCTGATAGAAATAAGCAGTACCTTTGTACAAAATTTCTATTATTAAGTCTCACTTAATTTCTTTTCTTTCTTCTCACTTAAGTTCTTTTTAATTTCACTTATCTAAGAACACTTGGGTTATCAAGACGAATATAACGATATCTTAATTATATGAATCCATTCAGCGCTTTGGCAGATACGACGTAATAAAGAATATACATAGGTACATACATACAAGATACGCACGAAAAATATAACCCTTCTTAGCAGTCGGGTAAAAATTGCCTATTCTTCAAGTTTAAGACTTCTTAATATTCTAGTAAGTCCTGTTAAAATACGTTCAGTGATTTCAAAGATTAGCAGGGAAAACAAACAGACAGGACAGACCGACACAAATTTTAAAAACTCATTTTTCAACTTTGACGTCGTGTAAGTATCGATTCACAACTTTAAAAAAATCATTTATTTCGAAATCACAGACAGACACTTCATTTTTATTTATTTGTATATATTGTACCACAGACTTTTATGAGTTTTGACGAATTTATCAGGGATGAAATTAATCATAAGTAAAGTAGAAATTAAATTAAATCAAAGTCAAAGTCAAAATATTTTATTCATATAGGTATCACTGATACACTTAAGCACGTCATTTTTTTAGCTTTTCGGAAAGGTGCTTGTCATGGAGGAGAAGAAAAGCCTAAAGAACTCCTCAGCACTCCTTTTGAAAAAAATATTACAAAAAAAGATAATAGTAATATAGTAATACAGAAACGTAAATAGTATGTATGAAACGTACATAGTAGGTAGACTTTTAACGAGAGGTACATTTTAGCAAAGAAGCAATGGTATTGATGGCGTAAATACAATGGAAAAATTCCGTTGCAAGGTACATAATATATTTATCGCACTTTTCATCTAACTATCGGATAACGATATGGTGGCGGAAGATTAGGCTATTCATATAAAAACTAAGGCAGCTCACTATGACTTTTGACAATCCTTTAACTATTTTTACTTTGATAGTGAACTTGGCCCGACTGGATTCCGATTCCCGACTGGACCAAACATTAATGTGACGGCATAGATTATTATTTTTTCCTGGTCAGTAGCTTTTTTTGTTGAGAAGTTAACGCTTGACTGCCATTTATTTATAGGAATGAAAATGTTATTATGTTAAATTTCATTATGTGTACCGTGAAAGACTGGAACAAATTGCCCGCGTCGTTGTTTCCGTTCCAATCCAAAAATAGGTACATCACTTACCATCAGTAAGGACTTTAGTCAAGCAATACTACCTATTTTACGATATAAACTAACTAAAAGTCGCCTAATAATTCATAGATCCATTTGGAAATAAAATTATGAAATGACATAGCATTTTCAAAGAGAAACATCGCCTAATGACGTCACCCATTCATCCATCAGACCAGAAACTCGACCCGAGCTTAAAGGCTGCTTTTAATCAGTGTCACCCTGCGACCCTCATCTCATATCATCATGTAAATGCAACCACTACCCTGATCGTATAACGCTCTATAATCTATTGCTATTTTGAGATTGTGGCTTAACCCCAAGTTAAGACCCATATATTCCTAATTACGTCTTTCGGTTTTCTTTTTGTATTACAGCAATGTGGGTATAGTTGTCCGCATTCAGTTCCGAATTTATGAAAATGTAATAATTACGTAACAAAAATTTCAAAAATAAGCAATGTACCTAAAACACAAAATAATTCAAACATGAATAGACCTCTTCTGTGGGAAAGAACCACATTGTGTGTATTTTTATATGGGCATTAGTTGCGTGAAAATAAATGAAGAATTGCGCCTGGTTAGCTTTTTTGTGGTCCATAGAAAAAGAAATGTATCATGAATTATTTTATTACTCTCTAGGCTTAGGAATATGTTTATAAACAATCAAATATTCTGAAAGGTTGGGCGTTTTGGGAAACGGACATTTAGTAAATGGACGTATCTGAGGTATTGGACATTCCTGATGAACATTATCCTAAACAATCTGACATTTCTCTATATATTTTCAATATATCATGATATACATAGCATTTTCCTACGTTCGGTTGTCAGATGAAAAGATTAGCCAATTGGACACAGATTTGTTGTCGGTCACTACACATTGTAAAAAGGTTCCAAGTCAACAAGCGAAGAAAAAATCAAGAAGCTAGACTTTATTGCATTTCTTCTACTTATTGTCTCTATCCGAATTCTTACAGGTGCCGCCTGTTGTAATTAAAATCCATCAAATTCTTGAAATTGATGTGTTTAAGAGCACTTCTAACGTTCGCTTATCCAACTTCCAAGTTCCAACGCGCACGAAGTTAAAAATCGATTTATCATCAACTACGTCGCGGTATCTAATTGCATCGGGCCATCCATTATCCGCATTATGATCAACTGAAATAATTATATCATACAGATCAAAGTAGCTCATCAGTTCGAAGTGTCGATAGTGCGATGGCGTAATACCGTAATACAAATCCTTACGTTGACAGTGTTTTTCTAGTGGCAAAACTGATAAATATGACATAATACTTTTTTCGTAAGCCACAAATTATATAATATACTAAATACTCGACAGTATTCACACGACATCCGTTAACTAGAACGATAACTCGATCGGACCGACATAACTCGAACCCTTAGATAACACTTAGCTCTCATAGAATTACAAATGCTGGCTTTGATTGCAGGAACTCACTATTGTTTATATTCTCACGAATTCTTATGAATAAGCAAGTCAACTCAGGCTTTGATTTACTAACTGCATAATAAGTATTTCACGATTATCACAGAAAAAACTATGCTAATTATATGACAAATATTAGATATATATATATTAATAATATTTGTAATGGTAAGTATTGGATTCAATTACTTAGGTCACGGGTGTCTCATCATAACTGAGAAGGCCTAATGCTTGCTCCACTACGTTGCTCCAGTGCGAATTGGTGAAGAGGTTAGTGGCCAACCTATAGATGGGGGTAATCTATGGGCCAACTCCTGTGACGGTAGTTTTTATGACGCCCGAGGAGAGCCCACATGGCTCAACGACTGCAATCTTACAAGAACAACCAAAATCGACGACTATACGTACCCTCTGAAGCACGGCAATGCTCAAGATATTTTACCCATTACGCCCATCGAACTACCGGCTGCGCCCGCTGTTGCTTAAGTCCTTGGATTATACCGACTGCTTTTAGTTGTTAGGAGTAGAGATATCCTCGAAACTCAACTTTAGGCAGTTCATTAAGACCAAGGCTAAGGCTGCTGCAAGGAAACTAGGAGACCCTGCAAAGGTGCGGCGGTACTTCACACCGAGGCAACTGTTAACCTTGTACAAAGCTCAGGTTCGGCCGTATGTATGTGGAGTAATATTCTCACACTTATTCAGGCGCAGCCAAATGTCACATTTCTTTCTGCCTTGGACTTGATGGAGAGGCGTGTGAAGAGGCTCATTGGTGACCCAGATCTGGCAGAGACCAATCCTTATAATATTATTCCTCAATATTATAAGAATATTCAAGAATTATGAAGCTAAATGACATTGTGTTTGTTTGGGATATTATCTCATTTATAGCCCATATTTAACAATCCAATTCATATACCTCAATGAATACATCAATACGGGCATTATCGGTGGCATTACGAATAACATGAAAGCGCAAGTAAATTATTACCTCTCTTACGTTCAAAAAGGTTAAGGCTGGCTACTTTCTTATCGGAAGTCCTGGTTTAAAAATGGCCACTAAGGTCAATAAACGTCTCCGTAGTAGATAGGTAGTTCGTTATTTCAACAGTCAACACTAAATAAGCTACATCTAAGTCACGGCCAGCAAATTACAAGATACGTATGTAATGAAATGATCTAAACATTAACATTAAGTACAGTCGGCAAAGGAATCAGCTATGCAGGGCTTGATTCTAAACCCTTCTGTAATTATTAATATGTATTGTAATTCTTAATTAATTAAAAATCTTCTGTAATTATTACAGATTGTTTGTGTTAACGTAAACAATAATATGTAATATTAAAAATTACATGCGATCATTTCTTTTTGTCGATTGTACATCGAAGATTTTTCTAAAATCTAATTACATTCAATATGCGGCCGACAACGGGTTCGTAATAGTACGATATAATAACATTGTATAATATGAATATAATATATACATTTAGTATAACGTTCACTTCATATAATTTTTATATAATGCTCTTTTTATGTAACGTCATTTGACCTAATTTTCATTTAATCTAAAAAAAATTATACGAATTGTATGTTAGTTCAAATGTGCATTATATTAACTGTCCGTTAGTCCATGTAAAAATAGGAAATTATATCAAGTAATCGTTCTATCATCTGATCGTTATACTAAAATAAAGTATTATATTTCAAGTAGCATTAGGTCAAATGATCGTTAGTACTTATGTTATTCTATCAACTGTTGCACACCCGCCAACAACGCCATTAATCTTAGATTTGAAACTCCAGTTCTATAGCAAAAGATAACAAAGAACGAGTACGAAAGTCATTATCTACATACAAAAAAAAATAACGATAGGAGTGGTGATAAGAATAAAATATTTTTTTTCTTTTTGGTAATACATTTTTGTGATTACTGTGATTCGCACTAAATCAGTAACATGTGTTTTCTGTAAGGTGTAACATGTCCCAGCGTAGTCATTATATTAATATGACCTCAGAGCATAATGTCGGAAACGAGCTAGCTGCTAGAGGATGTTATTTATTTTACCGGTGTCCTCGCGCCGCCGCGCCGTCGAGAAGCACGTTTAAGAGAATTATAAATATTGGTTCTAGACCACCGCACGACGAGTTTGTTATCAAGTTACTTATGAGATAAACAACATCAATCTTAATAAATCAATTAGTACTTACCCCTAATGACATTATAATTTTGAGCCGATAAAATTAATATAATTAGTTAAAAACAAGTAGCTCTGAGGTAGTAGTATAAAGAAGTATGTAATAAAATGTTAAATTAATTAAAAGTCTATACGACTCGACGTCTAAAGTTTGCCTAGTTTGCAAGGTCCTACTTTTATCTTTATATATGTATAAGACACAAAAAATGTTTTTACGGATGTCCTTTATAGACCCTGAAACCATCCAACTGATGTGCCTCAAAATGGTTTCATCTGAAAGGCAATAATCCGAAGGTGGTTTGAAGCCCGATTTCACCAGTGGCACCTAAACGATCCCATAATTATGTATCTCTTAGCGTTAGGCATCACCTAAATCTTCCCCCATCTTAAATTCATTTTCACTGTGGTAAGTGACTCTTTGTTAGGGGTCCCTTATGTAGGTGAAGTTTTTAGTGGTTGACAGAATTTCTATGTAACCGATATTTTTCCGATAAAATACTGTTTGTATTTTTCGCAGTGTTTTGTATGTCTTATAAGTTTTCCATCATATTTTTTATATTATACAGGTATACATTGTGTTTAATCGTCAAGTTTTACGAATATTTACATAAAAATAATTAAATTTATTTATAATCTGTGCCAGTGCTTAATGTCAGTTGTAGAACTTTATGTTTTTTTTTGACAAATTCAATTGTCATCACCAAAATAACTTGTAGTTTGAAATTTATATGTCAAATATGTCAACTAGAGGAAATCAGTATAGGGTGCCTAATATAATATGCGACTATATTTTTAAGTCTTATTTTCAAGCCGTGTAATGATTTTTTTTTTTTTAGATAATATGTAAACAAAAACACTGACCTGTCATTCTCATCAGAATTCTTTTAGCGTAGTGGAACACGCCGGGTATCTACTAGTATAAAATAAAAAGTTTTTTTTATAACAAACAAGTAAAAAGAAAACATTTTATTACCTTCTTTGAGAATGGCGTCAAAGATTTGATAAGTAGCCCCGCAGTCATCCAAAACAGACTTCACCTTGTGTGCGTGATCGCAGTCAAGGGATTTGGATCGGGAGCGGAATTCTTCTGAATCGGCAGGTCGGTCGGTGATAGTGCTCGGAACTGCGCAGGAGCCTCGTCGTCCTTCGCCAGAGTCATGGCGCCAATGTCCAACTTTTTTGCTAAACGTACGGATCAGGTCCTGAATGGTGTTATGCTTATGACGGCTGCCGGTCCCGCTCGACCCTGAACCCCGTCTCTCGCCAGAATGAACTGTGTGTGTCGCATTCGAAACAGTTTCCGAAAGTTTCTGTATAAAACTTTTGTTGTCGAATCGATTTTTGTATGGTCCATGGGAGAGCTTTGTGTTACTTATTTCTCCATATTTCTCGCATTTGCTATATTCGTTTTCTTGAATGTCGTCTAAATCATCTCCATAAAGTGGCGAGACGAAGTTGCGAAGATCGTGACGCGGAACTTGGTACGCATTAACTCCCGTTTGGTAACGGTCCCAGTCGTTCCTCCGAGATCTGTGATCAAGGTGAATGGTATGATAAACAGGGGAACTTCCTAATTCCACAGCGTCACGGAAATAAGTCGAGAAATTTGGATACTCCCGAGGACTGCATTCAGAAGTCCCACGTATTCTATGCGAGCAGCTGCTGCGGCGGGTGTTAGAAGGTATTGGTAGGCTTTCGCTCGGTGAGTAGTTTCGTGTGTCTGATTCAGAAATTCCGCGGCTCCTATACGGAACGCTACTTCGTCGAGCAGTATTATGTATTAATTGACTGTCGACGGGTAAGGAACTCCGTGATTCAGACTCAGACGTCCGTCTACTTTTTCGAGAAAAGCTGCTGCGGCGACTTGCAGGCTGATTTTCAGTTGGCAGCGAACCTCGGGAATCATTTGAAATTGAAGATTGGACACTACTCATATTGCTCTCCCCATCTCGCGGAGGAGTATTCTCCCTTGAATGATGTCTATGAAGAAATTGAGCAAGAGAATTCATGCTGTGATTTTTCACTGGTATTAAAGTAAATCCTTCAATTAAGTCATTGTTGTAACTAACGATATCTTGATCGCTTACGTACACGAGTCCGACATTAGCGTTGACACAATAATAACGTCACTAGTTTAATATAAAAAGAGACGAATAAATAATGTCGCAATTAAGCTTATATTAAAATTTCTGTTAAATTCTTATATTTAATTGCTTAGGAACAAGTTGCTTTAGTCACGAACGACCTTAAGGGTGCGATCAAAGACCGAATATCTACTAATTAGATCTTATTAAATGAAATTAACGTCAGTTAGCTATATTGTAAACGTCATGAAGGACAGATATATCTATGAACAAATCTCTTAAGGTAAATGCACTATTATTACTTCCACAATAATTAGACATTGAATTTACGAGTCCATTAAGCACGTTAATGAGATATTTTTAGCATTACGTACAACCAGAACTGGTTTTGTTCAAGGGATTCAAGGTCAATGGGTCCTATTCAAGGAATAAATAATATAACGAAAGGGGAAGTGGAGAATGACCTTGACAGAAGCGGGTAAACATTTGGTACAACACGCATGCGTAGATAAGTTCGGATCACGCCGCGAAGCTGGTTTGGGATTCACTACGTTGTGCCGATGAATGAACTTCTCAAGGTACCTACTGTTATTACGTAACGCTACACTACCGAGCCGATCCGAACTGAAGCCTTTGCTACCTCCGAATTATAAGTTTTGTATCGGAATTGAGTTTGATTTAATATAATGAATACAATAATATACTGAATTACTGGAACAAGTATCTTTTATAATGCCGTTCAGGCTATGTACATAATAACTCAAGTGTCATCAATAAAATTGATTAACGACTATTGTAACAGTTGTTACCTCTTACAACTACAGGTATAAGTTCTACGAAATTTAACAGAATACATACATCATACAAAGCATACACCTACGCACGTTTTTTATCTCCAAATGAAGGCTACTGAAATGCATAGGACGTTTGAGTTCAAGTTCAAATCCTTTTTTAACCTTAAAAAAACTTTAAAATAATTTCTTGCGATTATTGCTTTCAAAGTGAAAACTTCTTTAGCCGCGTTGGCTATTTTTGAGATGGGATGAAACCATACAGTTTGCGACCGGTCAGATTTTAATCGACACCTATCTGTGGCGCCATCTCTGAAAGAAGTATAGAACTATAGTTACTTAATTTGCAGCTCGTGTTAATATCAAGATTGCAGATTACATATATGTACTTTACGAGTTTGCTTTGGCGTTTACTAAAAATGTATTATAATGAATAAAAAAATACTTCATTTTAAAGTATTTCCTGCACAATAAAATATTTCCTGACGATTCAAAAAATACACCCGTAATTGTTCAAGTTTTTACTTCTGTCGGCACTCGGGGAGTGCCTTTTTTTCTTATTTAGTACGAGCACTACTATTCTTATGATACATGCAATGAAATCTGCGAAATTTCATGGTACCTATTAGGTATATTATACATGGTAATAGATATCTAATAGGATATGCAGAGTACAAGTTAACCTTCGTACGCAAAACACGCAAATGCGCCACAAAAAGGCCACATCACTAATTAAATTTACTTCGTTTGAATAATTTACTATTTAATAATGTCCAAAAATATGAATTATCTACACTTTAAATTAAATACATCAATAATCCTATCCCGTAATCTTGACACGATAACAATTATCTTTCGGTATAATTTTGATAAATCTACTGTTTATAATAATCTTGTCCTAAACTTAAACGGTTCAGGTGTAAAATGTAAATATTAGTTACAATAACGAGGTCAATCAAATGAACACATAGCAGACAAGGGCGCGTTAACTCTACATTAAAACACGCCGCCCGCGCCCATACCCTTGATGAAACAGGATATTAAAAATGGAAATAACATGTCACACCTCTCCTCTCATCTGCATACTTGTGGTATTCTGTATTTTAACAGACAGCTGATAATTATATTTGCGTCAAGTATTTTTCGTCGTAAGGACGTCATTACTTCCGTATACAACATCGAATGTACAAGTGCACATTGACGCTAGAATCTTATTAGGTTTGACGCGACGTTATGGGCAATATTATGACGTAGTTTTCCGCGTTGACTAGGTTACCTGACTAGGAAATTAAACTTCCTGCGCGTCTCAAATGCCTAGCGCCACACCTAATCAAAGCGCTTTCTATCATAATCAAATCCTTAACCAAATCAGGACAAGCACTAAACTTCATCAGGAACGCAGAATCTAAGAGATTCCATTTAAAAATACGGTGATATACTTTCATTATTACCCTCGAGGTCGACAACCAGATGTACATATTTCCTTAGAAACAGAATAACATAATTAATCTCAAATGAATCATTATTTAGTATTATAGCGACTATAGTCATTAAATGATACATGTTCATATCGCTTATAGAAAAATCTTTTAAAATTCAAGGATGTGTTTTTATTTAACAAAGTAACACGAGCTTTCTAAAGATTTTTTTATACTTCAAAAAAGAGTCAGTGAAATATTAAATTTGTGATTAATCTTAGCTCTCTTCCAATTTGTATCGCTGAAGCTGCTGCTAAAATATTATACATAAGAATTTTAACAATTTTCTATGAGGAATGAAATTTATTGAAGTAGTATAAGTATCTCTTGATACAGATTGATAGTCCTTTCAAAAATTAATTAAAAAAGAAACAAAAAACCCGAATGCGTAAAAAAACTAAAAAGAAAAAAAGCACAGTAGTTTAGAATGTTGTTAAAAGTAATATTAAACAACTAAACCATAGAAGGATTAACAGTTAGATTACTTAAGGAAGTTAATAAATTAGATAGAATGGTTGTTTAAACAACTTTAAATCGTTATATGAATATAAGTGTTACTTAAAATGAAAAAGAATTAATTAAACCTATAAATCATTGTGTATAGCATTACCTATTCAACGATACCCCACTCGATAGATAGGTTTTGAGAATATATATATAACTAGGACATCGCCCTCGCTTCGCTTTGGAAAAAAAATATTATATAGCGTATGTCATCCGGGGATAGTGTAGCTTCCCAACAGTGAAAGGATTTTTCAAATCGGTTCGGTAGTTTCGGAGCCTATTCAATGCAAACAAACAATCAAATCTTTCCTCTTTATAATATTTAGTGTAGATTACTTTTTTGAAATCCATAAGTGAGCTCTTTAATTTGATACCTTTATTGCGTTAATCTATTTTATTTTTATTTTTTGATACTTCAAACAATCGCATCTCACAGCCACCATATTTATTTATTTTTTAATTTACTTATCTAAGAACACTTGGGTTATCAAGACTAATCTAACGATATCTGAATTTTATGTATAAATCCCTTCAGTGGTTTAAAAGATACGAGGTAATAAAGAATATTACATGCATACATGCAAATATACACACATACATACATACAAGACGCACGAAAAATATAACCTTTCCTGGCAGTCGGGTAAAAAGAGCCGCATTGTCAGTGTAGCAAACGTCAACGCAGCATCACAATAATAATAGAGTATTAACGTTTTGAAATTAAGGCCAAGGACTTTTTAATTTTTCTGTACTTGACACTTAATTTGAATGCTATATTACGTACCTGCGTATCTATTAATAATGATGCTCAATACAATATTTTATCATTAGTTCTTATTACAACCTAGGTATATTTAATTAGTTATGAAAACAAATATTCTGACCACAACATAAAAAGTCCGTCCATCGTGTAAGTATTTGGGAAAAACCGGAATGATATTGGATGTAGCTGAATTTTCTGAAATCCGATTTTTGTCACACCTGAACGTCTCTTGAGGTTACAGCGATTAGACTATTTTCGTCCTCGCATCCGAAAGTAGCCATGTGTGTAAACAAAATTTTGTCGAAGGAACTACCTATGTATTGATCGCTTTATCCAGTCGAGAGTATTTCAATTAGGGTATATTGTGGACATAAATATCAAACCCAGTTGCTTTTTGAGGCACGTATTATACCTAAGTGCAGTGCTAAATCTGGCAAATCTAAAAACGTGTCGTTCAATAATGATATGGCTTTCAATAAAATATTTTTTTATAACGAAGACATTTTTAGAAATTTATATAAGACTACGTCTCCGCATTTGCCAAAACGGGAGATAATATACATGTTATTTAGGAAGTGTTGAACACGCAACCAAGCTGTTTCGGCACGTATTTTTGTATCTTAGGAGAACCTTTGCAAATATTTACATACTATTTAGGGATTTAGTGAGGATACAGCGTGTTCGGATGAACTCTTTGAACATTAAATAAATTTTAAGCTAAGGTATCCAGTGTTTTATATGTTGAGAGATAAAACTTTCATATGTTACGTTATGAGGATAAAGATTTTCAGTATTTATAGCTTCGAAGGTAAAGCTTTATCTGCTTTGAAAACAAACTATAAATGATTATGAATTTAATAAATATCAACGTTGGCGGGTATGTAATACACAGGGGAGAGCTGGATTTCTCGAACCGCATGATAAATCGAACCACATTGAGATTTTCTACAAAAAATAATATATTTTTAAACTTTCTTCAGTAAAATATGCAATTGATAGATTAGTATAAATATAATAAAATAAATTTAACTTATAAAATTAGAATATTTACGAGAATAAGATGACCATTGTTTTTGTGTTACAATTTTCTAAAAGGAAGTATAATTGTTTATACTTGGACTAATTAAATATTAATATATTATTAGCTATTATAACATATTTATAAACTTTAGTAAATTAACGTAAAATTATGTTTATCCAGTATGATAAATTATTAGGTATTTCATTAATTTAAATTGCATATGGCAATAATCAACGATTAGTCGATCAGGTGACATTGTGAGGGTAGGGATATAAAAAGAAAGTAAGTTGTATTGTCGGGTCTCAATTCTGTCCCAGTGTAGAACCGAATAGGAAATAAAATTAATACATTGCTAATATATTGTTATAATGGTTTAAATTAAATAATGGTTTCATAATGGTGTTAAAGTTACGTGGTTATTAATTAAGTCAGTGACAACTATGGAACAGCTAAATTCTCCAGATTCTCCTGCAGAAGTTAAGTACCTACCTTACTTTCAATACTACATACTGTTGTATTTTTAATGCTGTAAAGCATATTGTGACTTTGCTATATCATTATTTCTGTATCTTATTTCAATATGGCCATACTAGTATAATAAAAAAATAAGGTGATATTGTAGCACTGTCAGTTTATAATTTGTTTATGAAAAACATTATAATTAATGATATTGTATAACATTATAGCGGTAATCTGTGCTGTTTTGGAGTTTCTTCCTCGGCTCTTCTCCAATAACTAAAGCACATTGCGAACCAAAGGCATAAATAAATTAACTACCGCAAATATGTGTATTAATTATATCCCTACCTCCATGATAATATGAAAAAGGTTATTAATTAGAATGACTAAATAAAGTAATAAAACTACACAACTTATGTGTTTCTTTTGATGGTTCACTTATTACCAATAAAGATTACAAACAATTCAATTTTTCATCAATCCTTGCTATATAAGACAGATATAATTCACTAATATTATAATTATTGAATTTAGTTAATAGTATGAGGCGTTACTTTGCGGAAATCCATTGTTATTAAATTAGTATTAGTCTAAAACGTTTTGGGGCAAAACACATGTTGGTGCTGGTATGTTGGTATATACTTTCAATTATTGTAGTGCATGTTTCCGTTGTAAGAAGGAGGGAAGTGCCGTGCATGTCTTAAAGTATATACCATCATACATGTTAACCGCGGATTGTTGCAAAGTAGACTAATACTAACTTAATTATTGAATTTAATTATACATACTCTACATTTTTCAAATCTAATACGCTTAAGTTACTAGAGCCACAACTAACATGTAATTTTGTAATGGCATCCGTATGTTGTTATTTCTTCCGTGAAAAAAATCTGTTTCGCTAATTATAGATCAATTGGTGTGAACATGAATGATGATTATCAAGTTTCAGGGTTTTTTACAGAAAAAAAACCTAAAAAAGGGAACCCACAGGATCAATCGTGCGTCTGGCCGCCTTTCACAGACAATTTGTTCCGAAACTATTGGACCAAATGAGTTGAAATTTAGTACTCATGTGGTTTTCTGTGAGCCAAAGACGAATGTAAAACGTAAACAAATTGAGACGTAACATTATGAAAATATATATATAAAATGAAATCAAAATTTTAAAAAGTTATTTGCAAAACGTAGGTATTGTTATTCAAATGAAAAGGCTTGTTGTAGGGATCTCAAATATATTTTTGTTATAGTTTTGTAGTGGATAGATTTAAAATTATTCAAGAAAGAACAAAAATTGACAATTCCCTCCCCGTGTCTCCGAAACTACTGCGGCTTGAATACCAATTTTACTTAAGAAGATAAAAATCATAAGCCTAAAATTTTTAGTTATTTTTTATTAATTTTTTTTTTGTTAATTTCATTGTTTATTTTAAAGTGTAGGTATAATTTACAATAATATTAATTTGTGTTGATTTATGAACTTAACAATGCCAAAATTAAAAAGCAGAATTAAGTTAGTATAAGCTATATTAAACATTGCAACATCTTGCATTATTTTATGATTACGTATTTCAATTAAAGTCATGATACTTAAAGAGTTTGTTTTTTTTATAGTAAATGAAAAAATAAAACTTTTTATAAACAAAACAATAATTGAAGAATATTATGATATTTATCATCATATTTTATTTAGTTCCACCTATGTAACTAAGCTCAAACATAGTTTGATTCCTAGTGGTACAATTTACCATACAAGGTATAATATATCCAACTATAGTCCCCACGAACTAAGAATGCATATTTGTCGTTTGTCATCGCAGTGACACTAGAGATGTACAAAAAAAAATCGATTCACGAAAGAACCAATTTTTGCAACAAATCGATTCAAAATTGTAAGACTTTCTAATCGATTCAATAATTAAATTGTAAATTCTAAAAACCGAAACATTTAGATATCCACAAGTAACTGGAATGATACTGCCTCCATTGAGCTACTTAAGTTACTTTACCATATCTATACGCTCAATAATTATGTATTTACGACTATAATAAAATATTTTTTTCCTAAAAAACTCACTGTTAATTCGTCCACGCCGCATCCAGCGTATGAAATTTGGGTTTCGGTTGAATAATGAATATTCTAACCGTATTTTAATCAGTTCAAATGGCTGCGGTTAGAGATTATGGTAATAAACACTTTTGGTCATGTTCTTATAGAAGAGAAGAAATTAAATTGTTTAATTGTTAAACACAAAGAAAGAAATAAAATAAATTCATTTTTATTTTAAGTTTCGATTATAGTAATGTATCGATTATTATGGTTTTATAAGTGATTTCATGCCGTCACATCACTTAACGTCAGTGTAGATTTTGTCATCTTCATATAACATTGATTCGACGCCTTATTTTTTTATTAAATTTTGCATAAATTATGATGTGATGGGATTTTTACTAGATTATAACGTTCAATATGATTTATAAATAACGTCAATACGAATACGATACAATACGAATAGGGTTTTTAACAAATTTTGGCAAAATCCTTTGTTCGTAAGTATCCAACTATTCATGTCAATTAAATCATTATTCCATTTTGCTCAAAGACGTACGTACAAGGTTGGTTCATATTAATAAATGGCAGCTATCATTAATGCGCTCTTAGATAATTTTGAGTATAGTTTGATAAATCGTACCATTTGACTGCCTGTAGAAAAATGAGTGTTTTGAGTAAATAAGCAGTACAGGAAAATAAATTCCGCTGATAATGATTAAGCAGATACCAATTAACTTAACAAATAAAACTGTAAGCTTGTAAGTTTATTCAGAAAAGAGATTTTTCGCAAAAACTGAAAACTGGTACGATGTATCTGACTCTCTTCTACTAACGGATATACCTACTTAATCTATTGATGTTATAATGACGTAATATCAAAAGGTTCTATGTTTTGTAAGACATTTGTTTAATAGTGAATTTAATATTTTCAACAGTTACCACATTGTGTCAAAGCTTTTAGGTTTTTTACATATCATAAATGTAACACGTCATTTACTTTACAATGATTAGGTACGTTAGATCTGCATATTCTAATAAATGTAATTTCAATTAAACGCCAATTTCTGCACAGTTAATATTATCTTTTTATGTTATTTGTGTGAACAGATTCAATCTTTCAGAGACACAGCATAAAAGTGTGATATCGCAGAAGAAATAATAGTACATAATAATAGCACTGATATTGCAAACAATTCACTACAAACAACGAATGCATAGTTCTTGGCCTCGCTATGTCGTCATAGAATAAGATTGGCAATTTTACAAAAAAATATATGGAATTAAATTTCAAATTTGTTTTTGAAATTTTTTATGAGATAAAAAGTATCTCACTATTGCAACAAAATTGCATAATAACACAATAAATACATTTCCTCAATTAGGACTTATTTTAAGTCAATTTGTTTCCTTCATAGTATTTCACAACAAAGATTTGTTAATGTTAGCTAAGTCAATAACTACTTATTAATTAGATAAGGGGAAATATCGATTTTTGAATGTTAAAACTATAGCAACAAATATTTTATTTAATAGCATTGTGCTACGATGTTTTGTTAATGGTTACTTAACTCAATAATCATGTTTTCTAATTAGATAAGTAAGATAAATACGTTGGATTAAGATAACATGTTTCCTTAGGTTATTTAAATGTTAGTTTTTGTTTTGCATTATCTTAGTTTAACGGTGGATTAATTTTCATTACCTCTCCCGTAAGAGCCTATATGCGAAAAACATTGGAAAAAAATATTAAGGTCTTAGAATTTGGTCAAACAGGTCGAAATTATGTTTGGAAAAATTAGAACTACTTATGTAAAACACCTACCGCTTTTAGTAATATAAATAAGTTTTTATGCAGGAAGTGTACAAATTCCAATTAAATTAATTTTAACAAACAACAACGATATTTAAATTTAACCTAAGGCATGACTGCGATTCGAATAATATTAATTACGACAAAATTATTCGTCTCTTCAACATTCTGACAACACAAATTATTCTGGAATGGCATCAATAGGTGTACTGTGGCGATTTTGTTTACTACGGCAATGCGCCAGCGGGGCCAGCCGCGCACACGTGCCCTAGTAAAGACAACGTAAACACAGAGCACGACCAACACCGGCAACCGGCCAACATCCAGCCGTCATCAAACAACCCACAAGATCAACTGCACACACCGACTACCTCTGACATAATATCACACGGGTGCATTGTCAATGATTAATCACATTTCATTGTATCGTAAATCGTAATATTATCAAGTGTTCGGTGTGCACGCGACACGTCACGCACTCGCGGCGTTCGTGGGAACACTAAGTTGGTCAAATTAATAAGCAAAGAGAGAGGAAACGAGAGGGCACTACAGAGCCAGCGACGACACGCCGACCGCGTGGCTAGCACGCGACCTGAGAGGATGGATGCACGACTATGCTCTTGCCTCTTGGTCTTGCGGCTTGCCGCTTTCCGCCGTCCGAGGGAGTTGTTACAGCTTGCGCTCGTACACAATTAAAATGCTTAATGACGAAACGCCGAATGATAGGAATGACAATGAACTGTGGAGAAGGTCACGTCTTGAGTCCGCGTTGTCGGTTTACGTAAAGCTGAATATACCCAATATTGGCTCTAATAATTAACATGCTGTTATCACTGTTCGCTTCACTACTATTAACATAATGAATAATCTTGACAAGTGCGAGTTAAACGCGCTTGGAGAGGGTTCTGTAAGTTGATTATGTATTTACCGTTATTTTTCTATTTTATTTATTTTTGCCGTTTTTAAGACCATTGACTTCTCATAATTTTTCCTGTAATACATATTTAAGTAAAGAACTATTCTGTTTTTTTTTCAAAATTTTAGCGACAGTAGTCTTTGGGTCACAAAAAAGTACATGAGTACCTCAACTTATTTGGCCTAGTAGTTTCAGAGTAAATTGGCTGTGAACGGCAGTCGCCCAGACGCACGAGTGATCATGTAAGGGTCTCGTTATTCGTTTTTTCGTACGAAATCCTAATAAGGTCAACTCGGCGAAGACCGTCTGGAGGGTAGGACCGTACAGTACGAAATACAACGAATTCTGAATAACTACAGCAAATACAACCCAGCGTACAAACACTTTAAACTGTTTTAGTTTCAATAAATTGACATAGATAGCGCTATTTATAACACAAAGAGAAAAAAATACGTATAAAATTTAGTCGGGCTATCAACTTGCAACACGACCTAGCAACACTTTGGCAAAAAAATATTTTAAGTGGTTTTTCATCATATTTATCAAGGTTTGTGTAGCTAATTTAATTAATTATCAATATCATTATCTAAATATTATATTAGAATAGAATAAAACATATTTTTTACGAAGTTACATCTAGTGAAAAAAACCAATCCTCAAATTGCAATAGTGGAGAAGTCCGTCTAGTTCTTGGAGGGAAAGATCGGCATGTGCCGGTCTTCGTCGTTTCCAGATGTAATAAACCTTTTACGCCTAAGCAAATTTTATAAAATTAATCCTTATACATATGATTCGTATATTTAAGCTTCCTGCGTAGTGAGTCTCTCTTAAAACTTCTTAAGGTCTACTCTTAAAATCGATAATCAATATTTCATTTCAATTGCCGTGTTATTTTATTATTTTTCTTTGACTCATACATTTATGCTATTATAATATTCTATTTTATACTTTCAACGAATTTATTAGCACTAGCGCTGAAAAAAAAACAATTATAATATGAATATAGAAGAAGGTGTATTTTAGTACCTACTTCGATTAAGTAAGTTGGTTTTTGATCTCTTAAATGGTAGACCTAAAGAAGGCGATTCCTTTTAATAAAACTGATATACAAAAAAAAAACGATTTTTTAATTTGATTTAATTGTTTTTTACCCCTGAGTTTCGATCTATACCGGACTTACCCGACATACGTATTTTTTTGCGATTTATGACGATTAGAGCGTTTAATATGAAAAACGATAGCACACATTTAAATGGCGTTGAAATACATACGCGTATACAATGTCTATATTCACGTAAACCGACTATTTGTAGGTTTTTTTTCCACAAGACGGTCTTACCTGACGTGGTAGTAAAGTCCGTCTATTTCACCATATTTTCAAAATTAATTTTTATTTCATTAATCGATAACCTTAAAGTAATTTTTAGAGTTTTTTTTAATGGTCAACTAAATATTTGATTACCTAATTCAATAAAATTTGCCTAAAATGTTATAGAAATGGCAAAATTTGCCTAATGAATTACATTTTTAATGAAGTATGCCGGTCTTCGACGAGTTGACCTTAATAATAATAATAATAATTTTCAAATAAGTAGGTACGTTACTCACACGTATGATAAGAGGAGGATGAGGTTTGTTTATAACCGAACATTGCCAGTTACCATAATAAACTTAACGACGTATTGTGCATTATATATGTATTTGTGTTCGTCTTCTGATTGTTTACAGCACCAAGTAGGTTACTTATAAATCAAACCATGACATTCAATCATCGCTAGCTGTTTGAAACAACAAAAAAACAGTAAAATAGCAACAGTATTGGTATAGTAGCTAGGTATATTTACTATCTCACTAGCGATATTTGAAGGACATAAAATATAAATACCAATGATATTATATATTAAAAAGAGGCAGATATGTCATAAGCGCACGCGTTGTGTGACTCAAAAAGTTCCCAATTGGGAACTCTTATTCAGGTGAAGAAAGAGATAGCGATGTAGTTTTGACGCGAGAGCGATAAAGACGTGCGATAGAGCAATAAAGCGTGCCTTGCGGAAATCGGAACAGATTTTTCGGTTGATTTGTAAGGGCATAACGTATCTATATTTATTTAAACATCATTGATAAATACCTAGTTAACTTTATTAACAAAAATATCCACAGGTGGGGGTTCAAGCCCTCTTTCTTTTGGAATGGCCGCCATTTAAATTTTTTTACTATGGTGGATGACTGCCAAAATATTTCGATTTCTTTCGGATTTAAAGAGCCACTGCACACGGTGTATTTTTACGGCGCAAAAACGCGCTGCAAACGCGATCGACGCGATCGAACAAAGAAAACTCAATCCTCCGCACACGTATAATAATTTCGAACGCGTACGGCGCATTTTACGCGCTGTAAAATCGTGTACGTTGCCTCGGCAAGATTATTGAATAATTTAGTCATTTAAATTAGATAGATAAATTAGATTAGATTTTTTAAATTAGTTCCAGCTTAGCTGTAATTGTGAAAATTTGTTACAAAGAATTTGTTATGAAGAAAATTTGTTACAAAGCTGTCAAGAATGGCTGGACCAATTTGGCTAATTTTGATCTTGAAATATTTGTGGAACTTCAGGGAAGGTTTAAACGGTGATAAATGTAAGTAATAAGTAACGGATCAATTAAAAACGACGAATTCATTTTCCAATACAAAACGTTCCTAGCTGTGAAACATTTGATGTCTTTTGTCTTTTTAAAAATATTCATTCGTTTGACAGTTGGCTAAATTGAAAGATGGAGAGGGAGAGAGAGGGGGAGGGAGAGGGAGGGAGAGGGAGAGAGAGATGGAGAGGGAAATATTGATAGGCAGTACAAAGTTTGCCGGGTCAGCTAATTTATAATAAATTTGACGACCTGTGTGGCGCAGTGGTTACCATGCCGGAACGCCGCGCCAATGTTTCTGGATTCGATTCCCAACGAAGCGGAAATTTGAATTATGAATTTGAATTTCTGTTCTCGGTCTAGGTGTAAGTGATCTCTGTGTGTTGTCCATAGCACCCACGACATAGTGGATCCTTGTGTGGGGCACTCTATTTATTTATTTATTTATTTATATAGATACTTATAGTGCTAACAGCCAAAGCTCTAGGATGCCCAGAGACGTGGGTGCCATCATGCCATGAACAACATACAACTGACAGAGTCGAGAACACATAAACCGAGATCTTAAACCGTGAAATTGTCAAATAGATGGCCTAATTGACTGTATAAAGTTAATCTTAAGTAATTGCCACAAACTCATAGTATCTATTCATACGTACCGCAACCACAACATAACCACATCACACTCGCATCACTCAAAACGACACCACAGAGATATTCACGTGGTCGTGAGTACCGCCAATATCAGAAGTGTGGACAATACGGGTAAAATCGCAGCAACAACGCAACCACTAGCGACAGCAACTGTATCGCAGACAGAATAGAAGACAGTAGTTGCAACACTTGCAACGCAGCTAATCACACTGCTTGCAGACTTTTTGTCCCTGTGGTCTCGTGCAGTTTTGGTACATTACATCTGAATAAACACATAATAATATGGGGAACAACCAGTTTATTAAACTATTGTAAGATTGGACGCAGCTGGTAATAAATTTAGGGTACCTACAGTAAATAAGAAATATTTATAATGGTTACATAAAAGGATGGAGTGCTAAACTAAATGAAAAAGAAAGGGATAAGAGATCCAAGGCCAAACCTTCAATTCAGTGTCCTGCACGAGGATTTCGTTTAAGTACTTTATAAATCATGTCAGTGGATCTTTATATTATATAGAATGGATAATTTCAATAACATCCCAATTATTTAAAAATATAAAGAACGTAATGGCTGTGTGCCATTACAATATAATTGTGTGCAATAATATGGTCACTTAAGTATATATTGTCAAATTATAGTGTGTGAGCTGCCTGGCCTATATTTTGGTATTGTTCAATTTATTGCCGATTTCCAGATATTCAAATATTTTCATGACAATATCGAAGGGGTGGCAGGGGTATTATCATTTTTGGAGAAAGATAATTCTGAATACCAAGAGGAATCATCTTTGGCTAAAGTATGGGACACTAAAAAAGGAGCCGTGGTAAAAACTTTTTGCGGAAACGGAGATTAATGATATTTAATTTGAGGCACAACTTGAAAATTTAAACAAAAACTCCGTGAAAGTTAACGAACATGTATCCTATACTTCATATCTCTCAACTCCTTCACCCCGCCAAGCCCCCAAGTCATCAACCAATTATACTACCGGTACTCCATCTATACTAATATACTAAGATTTGATTGTTTGCATTGAATAGGCTCCGAAACTACTGAACTGATTTGAAAAATTATTTCACTGTTTGAAAGCTACATTATCCCCAGGTGACATAGGCTATATTATATTATCAAAAAAATTAGGGATCCTTAGTAAAACTCCAATAATGTAACCCAACATGTAAAAAATAAAGAAAACCGAAGCAAAGCGAGGGCGGTTACTTGTCTCAAATAAAATTAAGGCCCCCACTGTCACAGTAGGATTCAGTATAATGGCTCACAAGATACAATGTGTCAAGAATATACCCAAAATATAACTTTTAATGTTATCCCAATAACAGCCGACGTACATGCCGAGTATACTCCAGATCCAGATGAAAATATAACTTTCTTTGAGTACTTTCAATAGAACTAAAAATTATTATAATTAATAGTAATAGGTTATTCAAATACAAGTGTAGTAAAAAAATAATGTTTATATTTCATACCGCCAACATATGACTGTAACGCCTTTACGCCGAACAGTTTGCTGTCAAAACGTGAAATTATCGACAGGTTTTTACACGGGCATTAACAAAGGATTTTTGAAAGCTGAACTGAAGGCGATGGATTAATTTTTAGGGAACTTTGCATTCAGGCAGGTAACCACAAAATGTATATTTTACAGTAAACTCCGATTCATTTTCGTCACCCACTTCAAATGTATTATATAATAACACAAGTACTTTTAAGATAATAAGTTGACAAGCTAAATGTCTGATAATAATTTTCGGGTACTATTTTTTACTATCTGCAAACGGTAAAAGGTACGTTTTAGGTGCAATTCCGTTATATCTAAAGGAATTCCAAGAGTAATATAGAGAGTATAATAGTCAGAGATACTCAATAGCAATATAGTACATAATTGTACATATATAATTTAGTATCGTGTGGCATGTCAAATGAAAACATTACTTATTGTAAGGATATCAAATATATTTTTCTACATTAGTTTTAAAATTATTCAACAAAGAACGAAAATTGAAGACGAAAATTGATCCCCCTTATCTCCGTAACTACTAAGGCTAGAATTTTGAGGAAAATACACAAAATAGTTCTTTACTTATGTATTACAGGAAAACCTATATGACGTGTATGGTCTTCAAAAAAGGGCAAAAATTAATAAAATAGAAAAATAACGGCAAATATAATATAATCATCGTACAACCCTCTCCACGCGAGTTTACCTCGCACTTGTCAAGTTTATTTTTATTTCATTATACTTAACGCTCTAAAACAATTATATTCGATAAAATAGTGACTTTGTTAATTATATAAATAAAGTGTAAATCGAATTGTTTGATTTTTAAGGTTCCGAAGTAAAATCGGTTTACTTCGGTAGTAGTTCGGAAGTAGTAAAATCGGCCCTCATAGTTTCATGTCCGTCCGTCCGTCTGTCCGAAGCATAGCGCCGAGACCCTTGGTGCTAGAAAGCTGGAATTTATCAAGGATATACATATTTATTAAAACTCCAAAATCATATAATAAAATAAAATATTGAAAATCAGGTGTGAGGATGATCTTATATTCGTCCCGTACCCTATAGTGTGGGCCGTGGGGTATCGTTGAAAGTGTCTTTCAAAAATATTATCGGTCTTCTAAGACCATTTTTGGATTCAGGGGGTCCGTTTGCGAAATATTCAGCTTTAACGTGCTAATGATGGTTAGAGTCAAGTGTCCTTGCCGGCTAACCGGTTCGAGTTAGACAAGTGAAAAAATCTCGAAAATAGATTATGTGATGAGTTTGCAAGGAAAACTATCATGGCTATGTTAGCATAAGTAGTTAATGAGTAATAGTCGATAAACTTACTACTTGAAAACCCTACACTGCGCGTGGCCTGACACACACTTGCCCGGTTTTTTTTCATCGTTGCACAAAAAGAAAACTTTTTTGAAACGAAGTAATTTTTAAAGAGAAAATCGAGTGTGGCTAGTAGTCAAATACATATTATTATTAATGAGACAGTAAGTTTCTGATTTATTTGTAGAATCGAATGGCAATCCTGAATTTAACTGTAATAAGCTTAGTAGCTCGTCAGTATACAACTTGCGTCTCTAATGTAATGATTTAACGTTCCTTAAAGATTAAAAGTTTTTATTCAGTATGGCGTTAAATTCTTTAATTATAGCGACCCTTAATATTCCCTCTCTGTGGTTAAATAAGAATATCATTATCAAGGTAAAGGTAAAGATAGAATACTGTATAGATATCATTACCGTGCCAATACATAATTATATGATACTAGCTGTTGCCCGCAGCTTCGCACGCGGAAATTATGCCTTATTAAGAAATTATATTTGTACCCCTCACAGAAGAAAATTTAATAACAGGTTAATTTATATTGAATTTAGGACTTTATAAAGTAAAACCTACGATACAATCACAAATCATTCCTCCGGCTGCGGGTTTTGAAAAATAAACAATATTCACATTAATTTGTTTTTTTTCTTTTTCATGAAAAATTTGAAAAATTCGAAAACATGTAATTCCATCAATTAAAGGAGAAAACGTTTGAAGCAAGTTTAAAGCAAATTGTTGATATTTTAAAAATAATCCATACAAAGTTTCATCTTGTTTCCAGGGAAACCTTTTAATTTTTCTGGATGGAAAGTTTAGTAAAATATGACCAAAAGTATAAGAAAACAACTAATTTCCGTCAAAATCAGTTCACCCATTTTGATGTGATGCCCGGACAGACAAACAGACAGACAAACAATAATTCTAAAAACAAATTTTTGGTGCTCTAACATGTTGTTGAAGTGTTATTTATTGGTTAAAAATTTCAATATTAATCCCCTCTCCCTCTTTTTCTCTCTCTCCCTCTTCCACTCATAGTCCCTCTGTAGCTTCCTGTCCCTCTCCCTTTCCTGCTCCCTTTTTCCGCTGCCTGTCCCGTTCCCGGTCCCTCTTCCGCTCCCTTTCCCTCTCCCTCTCTCACACCTGGTGTCTCGCCCGCTTCCTGTCCCACTCCCTCTCCCGCTTCCTGCCCCTCTCCCTCTCCAGCTCTCTATCCCTCTCCCTCTCCTGTTGCCTGTCCCGTTCCCGGTCCATCTCCCGCTCCCTGTCCCTCACCGTCTCCCGTTTCCTATCCCTCTCCCTCTCGCACTCCCGGTCCCTCTCCCGCTTCTTGTCCCTCTCCCTCTCCCGGTCTTGGTCTCTTTTCTGCTTCCTTTCCCTCTCCCTTTCCACTCCAAAATTAATATATAAATTTTCATGTTGTTAACTTCAAAAATTACGGGGCGTACTGAGTTCCATCTCTAAATTAACCCTTTAAGGGATGATTTTCAAAAAATGTGTTAAAGAGTTAACTTTTGTTTATTAATATAAACTTACATAAAAAAATTCATATTTATACCTCGAAAACTGGTAAGCTTGATTTGTATGTAGTTGACTACCAACCCCTATTTTTAGGGTATGAATTTCGAGAAAACCGTGATACAGTTATTTTTTGTGTCTAACTATAGGCTTAAATACAAATTTTCACCCTTCTTACTTCAAAACTAACGAAGTTCCCATACTAACTTGCGCCGCCTTAATTAACCCTTTAGGGGATGACTTTCCAAAAGAACGTAATACTTCAAAATTTAGTTTGTAATTTTGAGCTAATATGTAAATTTTCATGTTTTTAAATTCAAAAATGACGAAGTTGAGTACTGACTGTTGTCCTCTAAATTAACCCTTTAAGGGATGATATTTCCAAAAAAATATGCTAAACTTAATTTTTGTTTATTACTATAAACTTATATAAAAAAATTCATATTTATAGCTCGAAAACTGGTGAGGTTGATTTGTATGTAATTGACTACCAACCCTTATTTTTAGGGGATGAATTTCGAGAAAACCGTGATGCAATTATTTTTTGTGTCTAAATATAGGCTTAAATACAAATTTTCACCCTTCACTTCAAAACTGACGAAGTTCCCATACCAACTTGCGCCGCCTTAATTAACACTTTAGGGGATGATTTTCCAAAAAAACTTAATACTTCAAAATTTTGTTTCTAATTTTGAGCTAATATGTAAATTTTCATGTTTTTAAATTCAAAAATGACGAAGTTGAGTACTGACTGTTGTCCTCTAAATTAACCCTTTAAGGGATGATTTTCCAAAAAAATATGCTAAACTTAATTTTTGTTTATTACTATAAACTTACATAAAAAAATTCATACTTATAACTCTAAAACTGACGAAGTTGGTTTGTATGAAAATGACTTCGGACCCCTATTTTTGCTAGTTAGGGGATGAATTTCCAAAAATCCGTTCTTAGCTGACGTCTCCTTAGCATAATCTATCTCTCTGCCAAATTTCATCATAATCGATTCGGTAGTTTCTCAGATTTTTTGTTTAATCAATGGTGTGTCTCTTTTCAATTTTATATATTGGGCTAATATGTAAATTTTCATGTTTTTAAATTCAAAAATGACGAAGTTGAGTACTGACTGTTGTCCTCTAAATTAACCCTTTAAGGGATGATTTTCCAAAAAAATATGCTAAACTTAATTTTTGTTTATTACTATAAACTTATATAAAAAAATTCATATTTATAGCTCGAAAACTGGTGAGGTTGATTTGTATGTAATTGACTACCAACCCTTATTTTTAGGGGATGAATTCGAGAAAACCGTGATGCAATTATTTTTTGTGTCTAAATATAGGCTTAAATACAAATTT